>JBBBDQ010000578.1:0-37500 GCA_037127315.1 Ascarosepion bandense
GGAACATGTGCCAACATCATCGGATACAGCAGATCTCAGGTGGTTTTCTTTGTTGTTTCTTTCTCTCTTTTTTGGTTATTATGTTGTTCCATGGCATGCTGGAAATGGTATGCACTGTGTAAATTGACAAATTTCTGTGCACAATCATCATATGTATTGGGATTTAGGAAACTATGTGCAATGAATATCTGAGCAGAGGGTTCACATAGATATTTACCTGGTTTTAATTTGAAATTGAGATGTGGTCACCTCTACAACAAGGTTGTGCAACAGGGCATCTGTGGGTGGGATAAAGTTCCAAGAGGGAGGAGAAGGAACAGAGGTGAAAAGAAACTGTAAACCGTGTAGAATTTTCTGATGTGTGTTCTTCAGAGAAAGAATAAGAAATGAAGTTTCCGAACATTATAGAAAATATCTTGTGTGTGCTTCTTAAAAAGAAGAAAAAAAAACTTTACAGACTTTACAGACTTTCTCTGATGTGTTTAAAAAAATATATGAAAAAACAGAAAAAGAACAAAAAAAAGTAATAATAGTGGCAAGAAAAAAAGAAGGAAAATGAAGATTTCTTGTAAAAACTAGGGGCTCTTTACTTTTCTCTTCCATTGCATTGTGTGTTAAAATTTTTTGGTTTAAGTTTTTTCTTCAGGGTATCATAATGGAGTTGGGCATTGCCATAAAGTTGACAACAGGCTTACTAAAAGAAAAATAGAAAGAGGCAAAGCATAACTGAAGTAAATCAGTCCTTTAGTGGCCAGTATGTGGGCTAATTTGGCACTTGAATGAACAAATAAATAAATGAAAAAATAAGGGTAAAGAAACAAAATTAAATGGTCCAACTGATAAGGTTATTGCCATGCAAGAGAATGTTATGAGTTCAGTTGTGGATGTGCAGAAAACTTTGGAAGCTGAAGAAGTATGTGAAAATATGAATTTTTTTGTGGTTGTAAGTTACGTAATCATGCGTTGCAGAATGATGATTTTCTAGGTGCGTCTTGGATGTGGTATAAGGCCAAAATTATGGAGAACCTATTGAGGTCAGACTCACTACTCAGTTGTAATTGTTCTAGTACTAACCATTACTCCACATCAGGGTGCCAAATTATCTCAGTATGTGTAGATGGGTGACCTACCCAGTAGAAGTTAAAAAGAAAAAAAGAAAAGGAAAACATTTTTTATGTAAATTGTGTTCTGGCCTGGTTTTTTGTTATGCATGAGTTAATTGTTTTTGTTATAACTAACTTAAAATTTTTAAAACAATAAAATTTACGAGCTAGACACATAAGCACAATAGAAGAGAAAAGGATGTCACCTTTGATATGATACGTATTTTTTTGTTGATGTGTTGTGATTTTTTTTGTATGACATATTATGTAAATTGTTGTACGGGAACGTGGGTATGGTGGAGAGGTTTTGTCCATGAGAACAAAATAAAAGGTACTTAAAATGTTGATGGGTGAACATTTTGAAAAAAATGGATAAAAAGGTATGTTAAATATTCATTGGTAAGATATTTTTGGGCAGTAATTGGTAAGATATTTTTGAGCAGAAGCAATGTTAAGCTGAAAATTAGAAATTTCTTAATATAATTTTAATTTGATTTTTGGGATTCCAGTTTCAACCACTGACAAGGTTGGTTGATCCTAAGTCAGGTTTAGTCACCAGCTATTCTTGATGTGGGATTTATTCTGTATGTGGGAGGGTGCCAACAACTTCTGACTAAAAAAACCTCTCATTCTACAGCATGTCACTGAAGATGTCTTCAAGAAAAGAAAAAGAAAATATAATTCATATTTTATTTACATTTGGGTCCGGTCTTATTGTTTTCAACAAAGCATTTGTTGCAGATTGTTAGTGAAAGCTGATGAAGAAAAGAACTATGAAAAAAAGACAAAGAAGAAGAAGCAGTTTATTAATCTGACATTTTATGAAGAAGAAGAATAGGTGATTTATTCTTCCTTGAAGTTGTTTATGAAAAGAAGATTATGAAATGTGATTGTGAAAATGATTTACAGTGACAGTTGGGTTGAGTGATCCCCAATGAAATTTGAGTTTCAAAGTTCAAATTGCCAGAAGTTGTAATAATTGCTGTGGTGGTTATAGTGAAATCTGCTGAACAGGCAAAAGATTTTACTGTTGTCCTCATGGTTGCAGCATTCATCATTTTAGCATTATTCATCCAGTCATCATTCATCACATTGTGGGTCCCATAAGAAATATATACCCAAGACACTGGTATATAACAATAATATTCCCATAAGAAATAATACAAATCCAATTAATTTGTGCCACACACTCAAAAACATTCACAAAAAAATACATTTTAGACAGAATTACTAGAGTTTTCCAAGTAGAAAACAAGAAATAAACATAAATGACATAATAGAATAAATGAACATTTAAGTTCAGTTTACCTTTTATTGGAGACTTTCTTGTTGACATATATAATATGGTGAGGAGAGAGAGAGAGTTGTTATTGTTTGGAAGGAGAATCTTCCTTCATAAATTCCATTTAAGTCTTTTTCTGGGGGTTATTTCTCTCTCTTAGTGTCACTTGAACCTACTTAAGACTGACTGGATCCCTCTCTCACTAAAAACCTGTCCAGAGAGATTTCTTTTTGTCTCCATTTTAATATTTGCCTAAAATGTCTCATGGCATTGTCATTAAACATGTTTATAACATGGCTTGCAACAACATTTTGTTCAGCGTGTCATGGAATGTCAGAACACTGAACAACTGTGGGCATCTGGGAAATGTCAAGCAGGAAATGAGCAGATAGAATATCAGTATTCTGGGGGGGGGGGTGAAACTAAATGGCCAAACAATAGAGATTTTGTCAGTGGTAACCACAGGATAATATATGCAGATGGCAAAAATAACAAAAAGGGAGTCAGCTTGATACTGAACAGAGACATAAAGAATTGTGCTTTAGGGTACTGACAATTATCTGAAAGAGTCCTCCTAGTTAAACTGAAAGGTAGGGCCTTCAACATTGTGGTTATGCACTGACAACACAAAGAACTGAAGTGGAAATAGAATCTTTCTACTCCACACTGAATAGTGCCAAGTTTCAATGTAAACTGAAAGAAATTAGAATTATCATCAGTCAGTCAGTTAAGTGCCATACGTGATACATGCTTTGGGCGATCATGTCTCAAAAGAGACATGACTGACTGGGCAGAAGATTATCCCGCAGTAGGTTGCCATTGCTTTCTGCAGTAGACTGGTTGCCAACCAAGGCTATAGAACCCAACCTGTCCTATTATTTAACCCATAACTGAAGGGAAGAGATGGATTAATACCTTTCCCAATGGTATTTGCACATAAGTGAATGCAAGGAATTCAACTGGAATTTGAACTTGGCACCCTGATTTGTTGTTCAGGGTCGATATCCACTGCACCACTGTGCACAGAATTATCATAAGAGACCCAAATGCTAAAGTAGATAAGGAGAGGGAAGGCATAACAGTTGTCAATTTCAGATTATAAAATCTGCAATTGCTCATTCAATTTCTAAGGAGAAAAATTAGTCTAATGGTGCATCGCGAATGACCGGGTAATAACCAACACATAGTTTTAAGAACACTCAAGAAGACTATGAACATAGAGAAGCCTGGAAGGTGATACAAAAACCAAATTGATCACATAACAATAAACAGGAGATTCAGAAATGCAGTTCATTGTAAAACTCATCCAAGTGCAAACTGTGAAAGCAACCACCTCCCAGTTATATGTAAACTAACAGTGAAACTATGAAGAATGAAGAAGCCTAATGCAGCACCCAGACTGCAATACAAAACACTTGTGAATGACCTCAACCTGCAGGAAAAGTACAAGGATAGAGTGAAAAAAAAATACGAGAGACAAATTGAAAATGGAAATTCAAAATGGGATCCCTAAAAAAAGGAATAGTGACGTCAGCCAATTACATAGCTCTAAAGAAAAACAGAGATAAAAGGAAAAATAAGTGGATCACAGATGAGATGCCGAGCATGATAAAAATGAGACAGAAAATAATGCCAAAACATGGAACAGAATATAGGAAACTATACAAGGAAATAAAGAACATGTTCAAACAGGTGAAAGAGGAATGCCTCAACCACAAATTTGCAGAAATAGAGAGATTAAGCACAACCAATAAAGAAGACTTGCATAAAAAGAATAAGGGAGCTAACAGGACAAAAAACATGCTCTTCAACAGGATGCATAAAATCCAAGGATGGAAAACTCATATTAGAGAAGGAGAAAATACTTCAGTGGTAGAAAGAATATATAAGAGATTTCTTCTACAACATGAGAGAATAACTGATAATACACAGGAATACTGACAAACCAGAAATATTAAAATCTGAAGTGGATACTGCACTGGTCAAACTGAATAGAAACAAAGCAGCTGGACCAGACAGCATAGTAATAAAGATTTTGGAAGCCTTAGACAACTTCAGCATAGACAAAATCACAGAAATTATAAATGAAATCTACAACAGTGGCAAAATCCCAGAAGACCTAAGCAGATTGATTTTCATAGAACAGCCTAAGAAGCCAAATGCAAATGAATGTGAACTCCACTGAATGATCAGTTTAATGAGTTACATAAAGTCATCAGCAGAATTCTGAACAGAGCACGGCAGCAGAATCAAACTGGACATAGGACAAGAATGGTGTGGTTTGGTCAAAGAACGTGATATTTACACTGAGAGTGTTATCAGAAAGGGAAATGGAAATGCAGATGGATATGTACCTGTGTTTCATTAACTATGCAAATGCCACAAAGTATGCCACAAAGACCTATAGAGACACTAGGCAACCCTGACATTTGGGAAAGACCTTAGAGTAATAGAGAAGCTTTACTGACAGCAAACTGGCTGCATTCAGACAGGAAACAAGTTCAACAGGTACACAAAGATTAAAATGGGTGTAAGACAAGGATGTGTATTCTCACCAAATCTATTCAACCTATAAAGCGAGACCATTTTGAAAGCTTTAGAGGTCTTGCTAGGATTTGTCATTGGTGGTCGCAATCTTAACAATATAAGATATGCAGATAATATTGTACTGATAGCAGATACAGGAAAAAAACTACAAGATCTCCTACAGGAAGTAGTTAAAGAAAGTAAAAAGAATATACTACAAATAAGCATAATTATTAATATTGGTTAAAAGGGGAGCCAAAAATGCCAACTACAAATTGGTGATACTAAAATCAAACAGGTACAAAAATTTAAATACGTGGGAAATATTCTAACAGAGAAAGGAAACAAATAATACTTCTAAAATATTTAAAGATAGAAAGTTTTCATCAGCAAATTTCAGATGTCTAAAGTGGAAAGATTCCAATAGAATCTTGTTTCTAGACATAAATAATGATACATATATATCAGCAACTAATGCAACAATGGTCAAGCTATAGAAAGATTTGTTGAAACCTTCAGACAGAACAGTCAACAATCTACAGAAATTGCAATAAAGAAGTACCTGAAAATGGCACAGATTCAAAATTAATTTAGAATGTTAGCCAACAAAGCAATTGCAGCAATCAGTCAGCTATTTTTTACCAGTCTTTCTAATCTTGGACATTATGTTCAAGTTTCTCAACATTTTTGTGAGAGTATTTTCAGCAGTCGTCTAAAAAGATTAGTACAGTTAACTATATAAAGATAGTACATGAAACATAAGCGGCACAGGATATAAAGGATATTCATATATGATAAAAAAATATAAGATATGCTTAAAAAAATATCACTGCAACAACAAGAATAACATAGCAAACAAGAGAAACGAAAAAAATGATGAGGTGCTGAAAAGTTCTAAGCCTGACTAAAAAAGGCTTATTCACCTATCACCAATAATGTTTAGTTAATTTGTTAATAACACACCTGACAATGAAAAGACAATCTTAGAGAAGAGATTTATTTAAGATAATCCATATTATATTTTGCAAACAAAAAGAGTGACAAATAATATCTAAAGATTTTAGCTTTAAGGCTTTATAAAACATCTTAAATTCTGAAAAGCTGAACACAAAACACTATAAATGATAATATAATGTACAGTAAGTTGGTATACTGGAGAGAAATGGCACAGATCAAAATCTGATTTTCTGCTTGCTATTCCATACTAATAAAAACTGCTAAATTTATGAAAATAAACTTGTATTCTAAGATTCTCCAACAGATATTGCATACCAACCTTTCACTGATGGTTTACTTCAGGAGATGTGTTGCATCTAACTAGGGACCACATTGTGATTATTGATCCACATCAATTGTTTTTCTTCCTTGTCAGTATATGCTAGTAAAAGGTCCAGCTATTTATTCTCCACTGCTATGATGGGAATGTTTTGAAGTTGAGTTGAACATTCTTCAAAGTTTTATAAAATATTCTTTCTTTATTTTAGTTGTTTTTTTTTATTATTTCTGCAATGCCCTGCTCTACATTTTTTTAAATTTCTTCCATGGTAACCCTTTTCATGCACAATGAGCTTACCCAGGTACACCTGTTATTAATCATAAATGGTAATATTTTTTTATGTATAATATGAATGTAAATTTTTGCAATTATCACAAAATAATCTTTGTGAATTTGTATTTTTTTTAACTGTCAAATTGATAATTTTTCAGTAACAACCATTTACAGAATCATATATATCTATAAATGAGCATATTAAATTGTTTGAGAACTTCAAATCAGTCATTACTTGGATTAATGTATTGATTTTTTCCTTTGTTATCCTTAAGATTAATATTGCTGGAACTTTATTCTTATGATTGGAGCTACTGATCTGTACAGTTTTAACTGATTATATTATTTAAAACATGTCTCTAGATCAATCAGCCAATTAGAAAACAATGAAAGCTAATACCCTTTGAAAGCCCTACAAAAAAAAGAAAAAATGAATCAAACAAACCAGAAAATGCACCATTTTTCTGATTAAACAATATAGACTTCACTCTAAAAGGACAAAAGGCATTCAGTAACATATAGAAACACAATTATTATTTACAAGATATTTTGTAGGAGTTATTTTAGTTTGTATGAAAATATTAATGCTATACAAAAGATGTGTTAATGGACTACATGTAAGTTTGTATTTGAACTTGATGTTAAAATCCTTTAAGTTTCCTCTCACATATATTTTTATCTAGGAAATTATAATTGAAAACTGTAGATAAATTAAAGTAAACTTAAACATGAAAATACACAATTTGCCTTGATTAAATAGACAACCAACTACAAAAGATAAGATGAAAAGGAGAATAAGACATGTTCAGTTTTAGTTTCATGTAAGTCAATTCAAACTTTTATTTCTCTAGAATTACTATATAGCAGTTAAAGTAAAAATGTGTGTAGTTGCAACTCATATTTATAAGCTAATATTAAACAATAAAACAGGATATACAGAAGTTTGATTCTTTCAAAATCTACAAAAAATGGAAAAGATTACGGATCCTCAAGAAATGATATTCAGAATAACCACCAGCCATTAAATCTTTATACAAAGAGAAAACATGAAAATCATGCCTAAATGCCTTTATGAGCAAAAAGTTACTAAGATTCTAGGTACCTCCAATCAATTCTTAGATACCTAAATTTAAATTGAAAATTTAAAAATAATTAATCTATCTTCAAGCTTTAAAATTAGGTCTATTTGAAAGCCAAGGGATTAAAGTTAGTAATTCCAATAATCAAAATACACTGGTGTATTTTAAACTGAAATTAAATCGATTGGAATCTGAAATTTTTCGAAAAAAAAACAAACTTTAAATTTTCCGCCATTTTTTGATTTATTGACAGGTTACGTCAACATTAGCCAACTTTCTGTTTAAAAAATCTTGAAAAAAAATATATACATCAAAGACACTTTTTTAAAGTCAATTGTTTAAATTGAACCAGAAACAGGTGCATGGCGACCTTGTGGGGATTTCAGGAACCTCAACGCAAAAACAGTTCCTGATAGGTATCCAATCCCACATCTTCACGATTTCGCCATGGGCTTGCAAGGAACTAGAATCTTCACAAAACTAGATTTGGTTAAAGCTTACTACCAAATTCCAGTAGCCGAAGAAGACATAGAAAAAACAGCAATTACAACTCCTTTTGGACTTTTCGAATTCACCAGAATGCCATTTGGACTACGTAATGCTGCCCAAACTTTCCAGAGACTCATTGACGAGGTATTGAGAGGGTTACCATTTGCTTTTGCTTATATCGACAATGTCCTCATTGCTAGCAATGACATCAAGGAACATAAAGACCATGTATTACAAGTTTTCAAGAGACTAGCACATTTCGGCTTGAAAATCAACATAAGCAAATGTGATTTTGCTGTCTCGAAATTAAACTTTTTAGGCCACATGATGGACGAACAGGGAATCACACCTATCCCAGAAAAAGTCACAGCCATACAAAATTTCCCACAACCAACATCACTGCGACAACTTCGACGATTTCTCGGTTTGATAAATTACTACCATAGATTTATTCCACGTTGTTCCAGCATATTAACCCCGCTAACAAACATGTTGCAGCAACAAAAAAATAAAAATGCAAAAATTCAAATTGAAGGAGAAGCTTTAACTGCTTTTCACAATGCTAAAAAAGCATTAGCAGATTTTACCAAGCTCTCCTACATCTCTAATGACAACACTACAACATTTTCACTAACAACAGACGCGTCAGGAGACTCAATTGGAGCAGTCCTACAACAAAAACAAAATGGCTTGGAAAAACCAATATCCTTTTTCTCAGTGAAATTGAACACTGCACAACAAAAATACAGCACCTTCTCAAGGGAGTTACTGGCAATTTACTTGTCCATAAGGCACTTTCGTCACTTACTCGAAGGACGAGATTTCACCATTTTCACTGACCACAAACCACTTACTTACGCCTTACATGTAAATACCGAGAAATATATGCCCAGAGATACTCGACAACTGGACTATATATCACAATTTACCTCGGATATCCGATACATAAAAGGTTCAGACAATATTGTGGCAAATACACTTTCATGCTCTACAATACAATCTATTGAGTCGGTAGATCTCACCTTCGAGCTCATTGCAGATGAACAAAAAAAAGATGCCACATTAGACAAACTAAACGACACTTCCCTACAGCTGAAGGAACAGCCTGTTCCATTTGGAACAAAAACAATACTTTGCGATGTCAAAACTGGTCACTCTAGACCGTATATACCACCATCACTAAGAAAAAGGTTACTTACACATTTCCACAACCTTTCACACCCTGGACGCCGAGCAACCGCAAAATTAATCAGCAACCGTTTTGTTTGGCCTAATATGCACACTGACATAAAAAACTGGACTCAAACATGCTTGAATTGTCAGAAGAGCAAAACAAACAGACACACAAAGTCTCCTCCAGGACAATTCAAAAAACCAGACGGTAGGTTCACAAACCTACACATCGATATTGTCGGGCCATTACCAATAGCAAATGACTGTCAATATATACTTACTATCATTGACAGATTTACAAGATGGCCTGTGGCCGTCCCGCTTAGAGATATATCAGCAGAGACTATCTCTAAAACCATATTACGAGAGTGGATCGCAGTCTTTGGTTGTCCTTCAGTAATAACAACAGACAGAGGCTCCCAATTTCAATCAACGCTTTTCGATGAATTTACAAAGTTATTGGGAGTCAAACATATAAAAACAACAGCATATCACCCCTGCACAAATGGATTAATCGAAAGATTCCATAGACAACTTAAAACAGCTTTAACAGCTAACAACAACTCCAGAACATGGTTTGAAAATTTGCCTCTTGTTTTATTGTCAATAAGGAATGTTATCAAAGAAGACTTGGGATGTACAGCTTCCGAACTGGTTTTTGGAACATCTTTAACACTTCCAGGTCAATTTTGTGAAAAAAACACTTCCTTACAACCAACTACAACTTTTGTAAAAGATTTTAAACACAAAATGAACGATTTAGTTTACACACCCACAAGAACACAAACTAAAGAACTCTACACACCAAAAGACCTTCACGACTGCAAATACGTTTTTATTCGAAATGATGCAGTCAAAAAACCTTTGTGTCCTACCTACTCCGGACCTTTCCAGGTAGTTGAAAGACACCACAAATATTTTAAACTCGCCATAAAAGGCAAATTTGATACTGTCTCCATAGACAGACTAAAACCAGCGTACTTAGACTTACCAGTAAAGGAAAGTACGACTGAACACTCTACAAATACACAAAATACCACATTGTCCAAACCAACCTCCACGCCAACAAATACACCGACAAACACCACCACAAAAGCTGGAAGAAAGGTACATTGGCCGAAACATTTTAAAACTTATATTACATATTAATAAATACTTCCATATTTATCAATCTGCGGGGGGGGGGGGGGGTATATGGGATACATATTTTTTTTATTAAAATAAGCAACAAAAAAACACAATAGAACATTCTAGAGAAATTGGATCAAAACAGCAGTAGAATTTAGATTACATTTTTATATTTCTCAACCAATCAGCTAAAAACTTAGAACATTCTAGAAAAATAGGCTTGAAAGTAAATTAATACAAAAATATTTAGGCCCCAAAACAAAATAGTAAAATAATAAATCTGATTGGTCAGTAAATGTTTTCACACCCTAATGTTAGGAAGCTTAGTTGATCCCCTATTAATGTATATAACACACACAGTTAGAAAAAAAGAGTCAGTCATCAAGCAGTCACCCAGCAGGCCATTAAGTCCACATGCCACCACTTTGCTGGCCATGTCCTTTCTTCCATGCCAAAAAAACTTTCTTTGCGCAGCGCCAACTGAATGTAAGTAGGAAAGGCTTATTTACAGACTTTGCTAATGCAACTCATACACGTTTTTGGACAAAAATTAACTTCTTGCCAAGTTTATATTTCTCAAAAAGGCAATTTTAGAATCATGTATTTTGTTGGTTTCTACATACCATTTTGTTTTGTCACGTAATAAATTGTTTGTTGTTGAATGTCCGTTGTAAATTATTCCTTCACTTTGCGCGATTGCAAAAATAGAGTGTTGTATTTGTGGGGGAAATAATCAACATACAACCCAGCAAATACCAAATCCCCCACAATACTATGTTTTAAATTTATTTGCTGGATTTATCTTTTCACATTGGGAAGAATCATCAATAGTTGAAAAACAAAACCAAAAAAAAAGCTTTATATATTGATGGAAGTAAACATAGAAAACAAGTACAAAAATGTGCAAGAACAATTCAAAGGAATTAAATTAAGTATTAAGCAGTTTGGCTGGGCACAAAAAGTAGTTTAAAATGCCTAAATATCTACTTCCACTACTTGCTTCCAAATAGAAAGTAATGTTATAATTATATACTCAAATTTCTTGTACCTCTGAACATTTAGTGAACTGCTATTGGCACAAACATATAAGGATGTGTGTTTTGCAATTGAATCAGCCTGCTTATCTTACTAGATAAAGATGGCAAAGACCATTTACATAAAGACTAGACAACTATCTCGCTATGCCAGCAAAAGTAATAGTTGATATCATCATTAAACCTCATGTAGTACATTACTTAGACCCCTTCTCACACCTTAAATCAAAATGGGGATTTTTCATCTTTTTGGATTTTATACCCCACTTTTTTCCCTTTAGTTTCTAATTACATTTATTTGTAATTCCTTGACAAAATTTCTCAGAAGAATGTAAGTATAAAAAAGTCTTTCAAAAGATAGAAGTAAGTAAATAATAATTCCCCATTTTTTAACCATAATTTTAAAATTGTATCTTACAAAAAAAAAAACTTAGAAAAGATTTTTTTGTGGAATGAAAAGCAGAACTATTATGGGACACTTCACAAATTAGATATAATATATATAAAAAGTACATTTTAAACAGGTGATAAAGATTTTAAAGAATTTAATTGAAATGATATTCTGTTAAAAATTTTCATATTTTTGTGAAGCAACTAAAAATTCTTAAGAAATAAAAAAAAAGAATTTGCTGGACACATATACAAAATATCCTGCATTTTAAACATTTGATATAAAAATGTTTCAAGTAAATTTTTAAATAAATTTGTTTTATTATATGAAAAAGAAAGAAACAATGGGCTGGCAACCCTGAGATGAGACACAAGCAGCAGATACATATAGTTGGTTGGTTGTTTTGCTTTTATGGCATATCAACTTCGGTGGGTCATTTATTGCCAACTAAATTTTTATTTATTTATTGCTGGTAATACCGTTTTCTTTCAACAATTTATTGTTGTTTTTTATATAAGTTTTGTGTCCAGTAATACTTTTTTTTCTTTTCGAGTTGTGTTTTCGCCTTGCTTGGGGTGATATGATTAAAAAAAAAAAAAAAAAAAAGAGTATCAAGATCCATTGGGACTTGTTTTTAAGGGCAGGGTCCCCAAGTCCTACCCTTGTTATTTAACCCATAACTGGAGAGAAGGGACGGATTAATACCTTTCCCAAAGGTACCAGTGCTTAAGTGAATGCAGGGTATTCAACTAAAATTCGAACTCGGCTCACCGATTTCTCTTTCCGAGCCGATATCCACTGCACCACAATGCACATCCATCGCTTAACGCTTACAGAACCTGGTATTCCCAAGTGGTCACCCATCTAAATACTAACCAGACTCAACATTGCTTAACTTCGGTGATCGAGCGAGAACCGGTGTATTCAACGTGATATGGCCGTAAGCCAGATACATATAGAACATGTCTTATATGATGAACAAGGTAGACAGAAGCATGTAAAGATGATACAAAAATATTTTGTTTAAGTTTATTGTTATATCTTATGTAATACAAGAAGGTGCTGAGAGATTTTTGGCCTGACTCAATTTTCAAAATAGAATACACTTTTTGAAAGATGTTTTCCAGTACTTCTTCATATATAGACAGTAAAAATCACTAAGAAAAAATAAAAACATTGAAATGTGTTACAACAGCAACTTAGCAAAGAAAACAGAAAAGACGTAGGCCTTATCAGAGACACCCTATATGTTGCCTTTGCTACAAATGAATTTGTAGCACACAACTAGATTGTAGCTAGGCACTTTAATTCAAAATAGTCTGTGGATGTCTACTTGGCAGACCTCCACAGGCTGTTAACCTTGTATGGTGGGATGTCTGACTGTGAAATTGTGTGTACATTTGTAGCAGGGTTTGTACTTTCTCTCAAATGATGCACTGGATGTCAACCAGCTGTTTGAATATGCCAGAGGCATACTGAAGGAGGATACACTGACATTCGGATTGATTGTGGCAGCTGCAGTGCTAGAGCAACAAGGTACAGACTCAATTACCACCAATGAGTGACAAAGCAAATCACTTGGCTAGATATTGTTTGAGTTGATGAACTAGCAATATCTCATTCCTCACCCAGTTGTAAACGTGGCGTTGTCTGGAGTCAATGTATTGGTTGAGAGGTAATCATGTTCAGCCCTCATTGAATCTGGATGCTCTCAGTTGATTATTAGTGGAGAGTGATGCCAGTTGTGACTGGGAAGCACATGAATGTGGAGACAATCAGTGGCAGAAAGTGGGCGTGCTGTGGAATTAAACCACCAGTAAAGGATCTAAACTGCAAAATGGAAGTGGACAGCAAATGTTGTGGCAAACCAGACAAAAGAGGGTGTCAGAGTACTCTATTTTAAAAGATGTTAGGAATGCTATTGAACAAAAACTACAGATATTGATCACCAATATTTAGCTAATGCCATACCCCAAAGAGAGACTGTGACCACCCAAGGGCTTAGTGTGATTAATGGCTGTCATGCAATACAACAAATTTCTTGTGAAGAAGTTCCTTTGAGAATTTTGTTCTTAAAGTTGCATGCTACTTACCGTGCTGTGGTCTGTGAAAGTGCTGTTTTTGTTATCTCCTGTCTCTTTCCTCATCTCTGCTTGTTATCCTGTAGTGCTTGTAAGAGCAATTGTTTAGGCGTTTCTTCCAATCTCACAACACCCTTGTCATATTTTACAATAAAATCATTGGCAATAACTTGATTATCTAATTTTTTTAAAATCATAGAAAAGGCTTTTTTAGACAAAATAATTATTAGCATTGAGAAGTAGATTTATTATGACAATCCAAAGAGAAATCATTATATCCAGATCAAGTATAGCTATCTTAACCTCAAGGGAATCAAGTAATACAAGCTGATTTGTCCCGACATAGTGTCCCACAGAATCAAAGTGCTAGAAGGAGTGTGTCTTATTTAATTTATATAAACTATAAGTATAAAAAAAATGTATGTCATCAACTTTTTGCCTAATATTTACATATTTTACAAACTAGAACAAAATGGTGGTTTAAAGTTAAAAATAGGTACAAATTAATTCACAATAATTATCAAATAAAAGACTTTAGATCTTTTTTTTCTTAATATGAAATCATAAAAGATTGAGGTCTTACAAATGTTAATGTTTCTATATTTTATGTACATATTTTGACAAAATTTTATAATTTATAGAGTAAATATTATTCCAGTTTGTGAATTGTTCATAAAAAAAATTGTTGGAAAAACTTGTATTGCAGTAGCTTGCAACAGTACAACAATTTATTTTTTTAAATTTTACTAATAACATGTAATTTTATTTAAGTTATATTTTCTTTGTGTAGCAGAATTTTATGTGGGGATAACATTAAATCCAGCAGACACACACCTCAAGAACTTGGCCTAGACATAATGACTTGTAGACAAAATCACCAACTGCAATCAAGTTAACTGTTTTATGGAACCTAATTTGCATAGCACAATGCAAATCTTGTTCAGAATCCTTCAAAACTCACAGTGACAATGAGAGTTTATGCAGGTCATGTGCATAATTTTTATTTTTGGACAGGTCAACATGTGAAATGTTGTTCACTCAAGTAAGCATTTCTTGTATTCTTTCTCTGGCTGGCTTTTACACTTTTTCCTTGAAAAATGGCATACATGACAGTTGAATTTTCAAGGATGTTCATTTATGTGTTCACTACACTTTTATAGCGCTCAAAACACAATCAGTTTAAAATGCAACCAAACATGATGGTATTAAGTAATTTTTGTATATAGTGTACAACCTTGTACTCTACCTTGTACCATCATTTAGTTCTTCTTGAAGTGTTTGTGCAGCAGCTTTGAAAGTAAAGTTCCAACATGGGATGCTATCAATTCTTTGATAAACAAAGTAAAACCAATCCCATGTAGCTTAACTTTAATACATAAAAGCTCAGCTGAATGGAATAATCACTTCCCAATAATTAAAGAAACTCAAAAGGTTAATGATGTCATGTCAACTGAAACAAAAACAATTGTGATATTTGATTTGCAACTATACTGTAAAAATTTGTAACTGTGATCTGAGAAAGAAACCCTTGAGAACTTTGTTTTCAGACTTGGTGAACTTCATATTATTTACCACTCTTAAAGGTCTTAAAAAAATGATTGATAAGAGTGGCATTCCAAGAAGGCTGCGTTTATGGCAGTGCCACTGTGAATCAGATTAAGGATGGTAAACATATGTACAGAGGTTTTGAGGTTCACCAGATTTTGTATTTATCCATCTTCAGAGAATACATTGCAGCAGGAATATTTACTGTTGAAAATTTCTTTAAAGAATCAAAAGATAAGTTGGTACAAAATCATGACTTCATGACCCAGCAGCTTTGTTCATTTAAACAAGTGAGAAATCAATCAAGGTTATAGCAGAAACTACATATCTCTTATCAAATCCCTGCTACTTTTTGTCTATGTAAAAGTTAGAAACTGCACTTGAATAGCTTACATAATCTCTGCAAGTACATTTTACTTTTGATATGATTAACAATGCTCAAGAGTCACCTGTGTATAATACAGAAATGTTCTCATTGGAGTTGAGGTTAATTTTTCAGTGAACAAAAGTTCCATTTTTTTTTTGTTATTGGTACTGAGCATGTAAAAAGGGTTATGAATTTGATTGGCAGAATTAAAGAAATTACCATTAATCAGCAAATGAGTACTCTTGGAGGTTTCAAACAATTGAAATTTTTGTCCTATATTTAATTTGTATAGTAAAGCACCTAAGAGGGATGAGTATTACTAGCTAATGAGTTAAAAAATGAGGAAAGTAATAAGAGCAAAGAAAATATATAAGAAATTATGCATCAACAGAAGGTAAATTCTGAAGACTGGTAATGTTTATAATGTAAGTAACAATAAATTACTCTCTGAGAACTTAGCAAATTAATTTCATTCTGTTGAGGAAAATAAAAAACTGCATAATAATTTTACTGGGAAATGTTTACTGGGTTCAAAGTCAATTTGGGATTCACTGATGAAATGAAAGCTGCCAATATTTGCAAATAATAAATTGTTAAAATTGATCAACTGGTAAATTTCCAAACCAAACAAAAATCAATGATAAGGGTCACCACTGCATCAAGATCTAAACCAAATATTGATCTACTAAGTTACCTTGGGAAATATGAATTTTCAGTCATACAAGATCTCTCTTCAATGCTGAAGGAAATATCCTTTGTTCTTAGGATAAAAACAAGAATTTACACAAAATGCTCAAGTTATTAGCAACTTCAGAAACTGATGATGTTGAATCAGAGATAGATTAACATAAAGTAATTGTCTTTGAAGGGATGGCTATTGAAATAGTACTGATATTAAAAAATTGAAAATAAGATCCTGCTGTAAATTTACATCTACCTCCATAGAAAAATGTGGCAAACACGTGTCAGTACAAACACAAAAGAGAACTCGGATCTCATGTGGACATGTGTGACAACACCAGTTACAACCCGGATTGTGCATTTGTAGCAGGGTTGTCTGAGCATGTCAGGAAGCTGCTTCACACTTCCTCTTGAATTGGTGCACTGGATATCAGCCAATTATTAAACCAGGCTAGAGCCATACTGAAGGATGCTACACCAGTGGCAGAATTGATTGTGGTAGCCGCAAAGCCTGAGCAACTGGGTACAAACTTGAAATCTGCCAATGATCCACAGAGTGATATTTTTTGTCAGAGATGTAGTGGGGCCAATCACTTATCAAGATATTGTTTTAAGTTGACAAACTGGGCAAGTGAGAGTCAGCAAGTAGACAAAGCCATGCAGTGCTTCACTGTGATAAACTAGGCCATATATCACAAAAATGTCTGGGAAATGGATCAAGGGAACAGACATCAGTGCCAGTTTCATTTCCCAACCCAGTTATAAATGTGGCTCTACTTGTAGTTGATGGTGAATGGTATTCAGCACTCATTTACTCTGGCTGTTCTTGTTTGACTGTTAGTGCAGTGTGATGCCAGTAGTGGACCAAAAAGCACATAGATGTGGAAACAATCAGAATGCTAACATGCTGTGGTGTTGGGATTGTTAATATTTGCACAGACAGTGGCAACTCAACCAACATTGAAGTCCTTGTGGTATGTGATAAATCTCTCAATTTTTATCTTATTTGCCAGAATAAATGTGATAACTGCGTTAAGTGGCATCTATATCACACAGACTGAAGCTGTACAGTTCTGCAGCAAAAAAACACCAATATGTGTGATGACCCATATTGCCCAACATGTTTTTTCTGTGAAATTCAACCACCTGCAAAGAATCTGGATAGCAAAATGAAAGTGGTTAGCTGGTGTGGAACTGGCTCAATTACATAACAGGGCACTGAAGTATCCCTTTTCAAAGGACATTATGGATGACTAGGAACAAGAACTCCAGACATGTATCACCAATTTTTTTTTTCAGTGTATGGTACTAGAACATGTACCAAAGCAACAAGCAAAATTTTGGTGCAAAGTTTTAGCTCAATGAAGAAACTGGTCTCAGAATATAAGTTGTTTGTCAAAGCTGGTTGCATCAAACCAGAACTTGACAGACAAGATGACCCGATTACCCCAAAGTTAGCTGAATATAGCCAAAAAGAGAGTTGAACTAGTGCAGCAGGTACATGCTGTTTCCTTTGACACCATGAGTCACAGTGAAATAATGGAAATTATTTGACTGTGCAATGAGCATTCAGGAGGATGGTGTGCTACATATTTTGTGAAGAGAGTTTGTCCTTTCGTTACAAAGTCTATGGTAAAATAATTTATTAGGATCTGTGTGGAGTGCACAACAATAGATCCTGTGCCAGTCCATTGGAAAAAGGGGCAGGTTGAGAGTAAACAGTATGTGGTATCAACTCAGCATGGATATCATTCACTACTGCAACAGTCATTACCTGAAACTAACAGATTGTGGCCCATCACATTTTTCTGTGTGGTGCAAGTGCACCACCAACACTCATTGAGTATAATACGTCAATTGAAGTCTGTGTTCTGTAAAAAGGGACCACTGCATAAGATATCCACACAAAATGGTACTGTGTTCCACAGAAAAGAGTTCCAGGCCTTTGCCCATGGAGGAAACATGCATTTATTCAGATATGTACATGTTCGGGAATAGAATTGGAATAACAGAGTGGTGTCACAGGAGTGTCAAGAAGATTGAAGGCCAGGATGAAGTATAGTGTTGAAAAGGCAAGGTTCTGGCACACTGTAACCCCAAAAATGCCACCTTACCCCTGACTGCACCCATGAATCAAATCTACAGATACAAGTTTCAGCTTAAGAGGAATAATTCAGTGCCTCCTATGATGCCTAAGGTGAGCCACAACACATACAGAGTAGGAAGATCCTGCGTGGGTAAAGGTCCCACACAACTGGTATACAACTTTCAGAAAGGGACAAATTACTGGACTTGTTAGTCCACAATCAGTCTTGGTGGATGGAATGCCCCACCATGTCAGGGACCTTTGACCTTCACTGAGTTCACAATCTTCAACAAGTAGTGGAGATATGTCTGACAGTAAGGATGAACTCTTCATGAGAGTGGATAGACCAGATGATCCCACGCAGGAAAAATCATATGGAGGACGAAGTGGAAGAACACTAACCAGTCCCACTTCAGATAAGCACTCAACGAAAGAGACCCACTCACATCTGTGATCAGTGAGAAGTGTGGCCTCTCTGCAACTGGTCAATAAAAGCTAGGGGAAAACAGCAATCAGCAAGATACAGTGTCTTGTGAAGCCAATCTCTTGGGCATTTTGTTCATCAAGTTACTGTGGTTTCCAAGGAAGTGTCATTTCTTTGATACCTCCTATCTTTTTCCACTCTTTTCCCTATTACCCACATAGTTGCTGGGAGAGCAATTGGTTAGGAGTCCCCCTCCCCCACAAAAAAAAATTTAAGTAATAAGTCTTTGCTTATGCTAAAAAGTAAAAAACAGAAGGTAAAAATTTTAATGAAATTAAAGTTATCTTTTATAGATGTATTATCAAGTCATCAAAATCTGTGACCAGAAGGAATGAAACTAATTGTGAATCTTATAAATTGGCTGATGAAATGATTTTGAACATTTTTAACAACAATGAAGTTTCTGTTTGACATTACAACCAAGAATGATCACACTAGCTACTTAAGTCATAGGCTTGGAAGTGCTCTCAGTGTAATACCATTTGTTGTAGCGTTTAGACTTATCACAAATATACCTAAATTTTGGACACTTAAAGATAACCTAGACATTAAATCCATTTAGAAACTTGGTGATATCTTGCTTTGACACAAAGATGTTACTTTTCCTGCTGTACCACTTTTATCAAATATGAAACAGTACAATTTTTAGGACCATAAGTTGGGACATCACTCTTCATGTGAAATGGTTATTATACATGAGTATAATAACCAATTCACATACTAACAGGATATGATCAAACTGGGAAATTTTCAATTTACACAAAAGAATCAAGTTGAAAAGTATTAATCAAATGGTATGAATGTACTCAAATCAGTGGGAGGAAATGAAATCCCTGAGCAGATTAAAACTGGCTTGAAAAAGTGTTTATGCTTAGATTTTAGTGCATTAATCAACCTGAATCTATGGACAGCTTAACATCTTTATAATGATAAGTGCAAAATAGTAGTTCAAGTGTGAAGAACAGCTTTGAGTGCAGAGAGATATGTCATTGCTTAAAATGTGAAAATATTGAAGAATTAAGCATTGAAGATGATAAGTAAGAATTACATCACTATGACAGACATGTTGATAAGCCTGATGTGTTTTATTGCAATCTATGTGGGTTCTGTAAAATAATATACAATTGATTTTATATTGATAAGTTGTTCTATCATATATCATTGTTCATAATTAGCCTTAATTCATGCCTTATATATATTCCAGTCTGTAAAACACATACTGGATGGACCAAAAATTGGAAACTTTTTCCAATTTTTTATGACTTAAATAACTAATTAAAACAACAGATCATTTCTAGCATTTTAATCCTACAGAATTACAACACATCCTGCATTATTATGAGAGAAAAGGATTTAGTGAGATTCAAAGTTAAATTTTATGATGAATTTCTGAAACCTGGACAAACTGTTCCTGCATAACACTAACATGAACAATTGGTTTGTTTGAATTGTGAATTTCACGAGAAAACTTTTCTTTGAATAAAAAAGTTAAGCAATAAATTTGATGTCTCCATATTGCAAATATGATGCAGCAAAGAAGCATGAAACTAAGAAAGAAAGTTCTTCCACATGCATCTTCTCCAGACTTATCACTTTTATATAAGAAGTAGTTTTTCTCCATGCAATACTTACAGTTGAAAATACTAAAAGTTTACTTGAATATATTGTAAAACCTTACTCTATCTAGAAAATATCTCACTTTTGCTATTTACAATGAAAGATCAGTAAAAGAAAGAGTTTTTTATTTTTATATGCTATGCTGCACATAACAGTTTGTAATTGATTGATATGTAAGCTACAAAATGTCATACCGATTAACCTCTGATCTGCTTAAAACATTCATCCAGCTATTTTTATAGTACAGACCAATTCACTCAAAATTGAGCAAGACTAAATTGTTTTTCATTTCTTAACTTAAATCAAAATAAAGTATTGAAAATTTCCAATAAGTAAGCTAACAAAAATTAACAGTAAATATGAATGCACGATTAGTTTAAAGACTTTTGAGATGTTATTCATGCTTAGTTGTATGAACTCAAGATCCTTTGACCATGATTACTTAGCATATATAAGGATTACATATAAAATATATGTAATCCTTATATGCTAAATAGATCATGGCAGATTTTTTACTGCTGGCCATAACATTTCTATTCCTGTTCATAGGAACGATGCAATTGTTATCCTGAAAAGTATTCATAATGCTGATCATCTTTTGTTAGTATGTAACCAAGTCACTAATTATGAGTATAACTGAATGTTGTAAGCAACAGAAATCCCTTCCTGACCTTGTTACTTGTAGCAATTAATATTCAGGTATACTCTGGCTTGACAAAATTTCTCTATGAAAATATTCCTGCATATAGATGTATTAGAAGGTTACAAGTTCCTGTCTAAAAGATCCATTACAAAAATGGCTATTCACCTTATTCACCAGACTTAGTTCCACGCAATTGTTCTCTTTTTCAAAAAGTAAAGAATGTCCTGAAAGGACAAATATTTGCTGACATCAAACAACATGTGACTATATTACTGAAACGTATTCCAGAAAATGAATTTGGCATTTACTTTATCTACTGACAGTATGATGATTTTGATATTTCTCTGACAACTGCTTTTTTCTTTCTTGTGATATTTGATTTAGGAGATTTAGCTTTCTCTGGTACCTGTCTCAGTTTCCATCTAGATTAAGCTTTAGGAATCCTCAAGACAGTTTCCTTAATTAGTGTTATGTTATCTAAATATAGGACTCATCTGATGGTTGTTATGAATTTGAGACCTTTGTTCAAAACCGCTTTCTCAGTGGTACTTAACTGGCATTTGATGATGTTAACAAGTGTAGGACCATCACTACTAAAGCCAACCAGAAAGCAGTGTCAGCACTACTGAATATGAACTTAATAAGACATCCCAAACAAGGAAACAGAAAATCAAATGGCCTCACTGTATACACTCTTGTGTACTAAATGCAAGTGCTGGCATGATTAAATTTCTGTTAATTTTATCCTAGCACAGTGCTTATACAGTACAGCAAACTTATTTTGTTCCAGGAATCATACTGTGTCAAAGATTAGACAGTGTCATTTTTATTTGAAGTGTCCCACTTATTTCACAAGTGGAAAAAGTAGTAATAATTCATGTATAGTATAAGTTCAAAGCTGACATTCACTGGACAAGACCTGAATTTCAAATCCCATCATCCATACTGTGACAATATAATGACCATCAACACTCACCATCCATACATATTCTAACAGGAGATAAACATTTTAAACACCCAAGGTAACAACTACCTGCAAGCATATATGTAAATATATCAATAATTCCCATACTTTTATGTCTAACTTATTGGATTACTTTTCTAATCATCCACACCAATGCTGTATATGAAATCAATCAATAGTTAGCAAAATGCATATTGATAGAGCCTATATAACAGCAGAATAATATTCAAAAGCAGTTAAATCCTTTTTAGATATCTCTTCCAAAACAAACCCCTTCCCTTGGAACAGAACTTTACCATGAACTGATACATATTTGTAGCAACAAATACAAGGGCAAGATTAGCAAACTCCTTAAAAGTGAGAGCAGAGGAACATCTAGAGATATTGAAATTTATCAAGGCTGATCGTGCATGGAGGAAAAAGTGGTGGTCATCAATTCTTGTTGAATAAAGTCAAAAGAAAGAACTGAAAGACTCAGTATATATTAGGCCCTGATAAACTTCTTAGTAAAGATGAACATTTAGAAACCCCTGATTAAAGAAAAAGAAACTAAAAAATTCAACCACCAGAGTATAGAAATCAAGATTAAAACATATCTGCTTCCCTGATTATCATGTTAAATCTCTGGGTTAGGTAGTGTAGAAAAATCATATGCTGTAGTTCAATGGAAGAAACAGACAAGCAAAACAAAAGAGAGTATTAGCTAATACAAGTTATCCTCTAAGCATGGAAAGTGGAAGAAGAAAAATCCACTCCTGTAAATTGAATAAAAGGTTTAACTCTAAAATTTCAAGAAACTAACCAAATATGACATACCTGAAGAAGGTCAGTGGGTACACCAGCCAAAATGCTGTGAATATTAACCATGATGAATGTACTCATCCAAAGAGAAAAGCATATAATCATGATAATTTCTAAGCTCAAAAAAATGTCAAGCAAATGAGAAAAGAGTTTCTCACAAGAATGCATGTAGTCTGAAAGAGTTGTTAGACACATAGAAAGACATCTCATAGCAATAACAATTGTAAAAAAGTGTATGCATCTCTTCAAAGATATATTGAAGCAGTTATTCAAGCTAAAAGAAACCCCCATAAAATATTAACAATATGCAGTATTTTTTCTAAATGAAAATTATCTAATATATATTTTCCTTTGGAAGTACTTTTCTTGGTTTGGTCTAAACTAGTATTAGATATTAAGGTTAAGAGATATCAATGAGTTTGCTGAAAAATGAATGTCTTAATAAAAATATTGCCTGTACTGTTCTATATTCTTTATTCTGATTGTAAACTTCTAAAAGTTTTCTTATTGAGAAGATGGTGTAGCAGCCACAGATCTATTTCCTTTAGCGAATCAATGCCCCCGACGGGAGATTCGGTCACTCACTGACCAATCAACGGGCGGAGCGCATTGATTCCTCTCTATAACTATTTTCCCTAGTGCTGTTTGTAGAACAGAGGAAAGGCAGAGAGCCATGAGTAGCGAGAGAGAGAGAGAGACTTACATGCGAATGTAGTAGCCTTAGGCAGTTTGTGGATTTCTACTGACGAAGGTTGGAAAAATGTGAATTTGTGTAGGAAGTTATTTTATGTAAAGTCCTGTTTGAATGAAAGTTAATGTGCATAGTGTTAATGTCGGAGAAGAAAAATAAAAAAAATTTGCGCCACTAATTGCTACCCGCAATTAGTGCGCGTGTCTTTGTGTGAGTTAGGGAGACATGTCTGCTCTTGTCCCGGGACGAAATCCTAACTAGCGTACCACGTGATGTTTCCCGCTTTTATTGGCATCGTTTAGGCGGGAAACAAGTCATTACGTGGACGCTGAGTGACCATGCGTGTGTGTGTGTGTGTGTGTGTGTGTGGGTGTCACTGTATGAAACCCCACAATGGGAAGGAAATGAGTAAATGAAGGTGTACTGATGATAGTACTGGGGTTGGTAAGGAATAAAAAAGGCCAAGAAATATTTTTATCAATAGAAGGATGCTTACAAGCAATAGTATAAAAACTAATAAGAAATTCAGTGATGAATTGTTTTTTTTATATTGGTTTTGTTTTTTTCATCTAGCCTTGAAGGTGATCTTTGTCTGCTCTTGTAACCTGTAATATATATTGAGAATCCACCACAATGCTTTTTCGTAAAGAAAATTTATAGATATACATTTGAAATTCAAAATATGGCAATGAATTAATGAAGTTTGGAAGAAATATCTTCAATAATTTTGACAATTTTCTATATCTAAAATGTATAAACAACATCAATAACAAAAGAATTTTATTCTCTAGGGACAATAATATCTGTAAATGAGAGAAAAAAATGTCATAGAATGCCACATAGTTGATTAGATTATTTAGAAAATGTAGATAGTGCCATGGTATAAGGCCAAGAAAAGAAATTATTCAAGTTTAAAAAGGATGAATCTTGTTTACTCACAAGCAACCAATTAGGGAAAGCTTTGCCAACACAAGTTTCTCAGGAACAGTTTAGTTTAACAGATTCAAAATCACTCATTTTTATAAGCAATGATTAATAACAGAAAAGTAGTAATAGCTATCAAAGAGAATTCTTAATAGCTTTTAAATAAGCATGTTTTTATCATTTCTGATTAAAATCTATTTTCTAAAAATTTATCTTACTGCTATTCAGTCAGTTAAGTGCCATATGTAATACACAATTAACTTGGCAGAATTTTACTGCAGTAGGTTGTCGTTACTTTCTGTGGTAGACTGGTTGTCAACCAAGGATATAGAACCCAATCTGTCCTGCTATTTAACTCATAGCTGGAGGAAGAAAATGAATAAATACCTTTATGTTAATAAAGTAATTAATATTACAAAGTAATTAATATTTTAACTGTTGACTAACTCTTACCTTATGTGGGAAAGGGTTATAAATCAAATATGTTTTGATTTTATTAAAGCTTTTTTTTTTTTTACCCAACGCAAGGCATTACTGCCACTGGCATGCAGTGTGTTACATAAGTGAAGAGAAAGAGGAACAGATCACAGGGGGTGTCAGAGAATGGGTAAAAAAAAAAGGATGTGTGAAGAGAGCTGCATGAGAATAGAGTGAAAAGGGAGAAGAACAAGATACAGTGGGTATCGAGGAAAGGATGGGAGTCAAGGAGATAAAAATGGCAATAGACATTACATTTATACTCTTGGAGATTGTAGCTATCAGGGAAGAAAGTATATGAAAGGGAGTTCCACAGACAGGAAGTGCGAGAAAAAAAGCTGCTAGAGTAGAAGTTGTGGTTATATTTGATTGTTTTCACTGTAAAAGAGTGGGATTTAGTTGCCAGTCTAGAAGCCTGAGTAAATTTGTGTAAAAGAGACACCAGGGCACTAAGCCCATCAGAGCAGAAGCTGTGAAAATATTTGTAAAAGACACAGAGGGAAGCCACATCTCATCAGTGAGAAAGTGACTGGAATTGAGCTGCCAGACCAGGATTGATTATATTGCAGATTTTCCTCTGGATCCTGTTGGGAACCCCAAAATGAATAGCAGGGGCATCTGACCAGATGACACAGCAGTATTCAATAGTGTCCGGATCTTCCTGGCAGTAGATTTAGCTATTGATTCAATGTAGTCATTCCACTTGAGGTCGGCTGTGAGAGTGAGGCCAAAGAGGCACAGTGTATTGCTTTCAGGAAGACTAGTCTGATCCATGCTGATGGGAGGTAAAAGTGATTGTCCATGGTGGTTAAAGGATAACAGCTTCATTTTGGAAGCATTAAAATTTACAAGACATTTTTTACTCCAGTCCACCACAGATTGAAGGTTCTTTTCAAGATCAGCAGCAAGGTTTGCTTTGTCAGCCTCGGGAGATTTCTTATCGAGGTGGGAGTAGAGTTGGTGTCGTCAGTGTAGATGCCTACTTGGGATCTGATTACATCAGAGAGATCGTTGATGAAGAAAAAGTTTAGGATCTAGAACAGAGCCTTGAGGGACACCTGTGTCCATATGATAGAATCTGGAAGCATGCCCATACGATTTGAAAGGAACAATTAGATTAAATCAAACAAGCATCCAGTTATATCATAGCCCTGTAGCTTGTGCAGAAGGCCAGTATGACAGACTGTCAAATGCTTTGAAAATATCCAGGGCAACAGCTCGAGCTTTGCCATTCTTATCAAGAGCCTGGTATATGTATTCTGTGATGGTCATTAGCATATCAGTGACAGACCATGCAAAGCGAATACCATACTGTTTGTAAAAGAATAGGCTGGGAGATATTGAACCACTTCAGCACTGATAATAACCTTGAACACTTTGCCAAAAATTGGTAAGAGACTGATAGGGCAATAATTAGAGGGGTCTGGGGGTTCTCCAGAGTTTTTAAAGGCTGGAACAACAGAGGAGGACTTCCAGCAGGCAGGAAAGCAAGAAGCAGAGAGGCAGTAGTTGTAAAGTTTGGAGAACCAGATAAATGTTCAGCAGCACATTTCTTCAAGACAATGATTGTTATTCCATCACCTCCATTTGTCTTATCAGGGAAGAAAGTTCAAGCTTTCAAATTATGTTAGAGACCAGTGAGAGGGTAATGGTAAATGTCACTCAGTTGATCCTCAGTTCTAGGTTGGAAATTGGGTGCAAATACTCCAGCTTAATCAAATGTGGAGTTAGTAGAGAATCTGCAAGCAAAGCACTTGGCCTTGTCTGATGTGGCTGTAAGAAGCTCAAATTTATTGATTAAAGGAGAGATGGAAGGTTTACTGTTGCTTAGCATACTTTTTGCAGAGTTGCCAGTAGTCCTTAAAGCCAAAAATGCAGGATGCTATTTGCTGCTTCATTCTATTAGCAAACAACAGCTTAGCATCATTTAGGACTTGCTTACATTCATTGTGCGTAGAGACAAAAAGGCACCTATTAAGGTCAGACGCATGACTCCAGAAAAATCCCGAAGAAGTGGTTTTTGTGGGCAATGGTGGCCAAGCAAGCAGGAGAGAACCAAGGGGATAAATGAGGTTTGAGTTGGAACTTCCTGAATGGGATGAAAACATCAATGCTAGCTTTCGTCCAAGAGGAGACCGCAGATGTACAGTCTTCAACAAGGAGACTAAACTTCGTTCCAAGGGATATCACAAAGGAAGTCACAAAACACCTCCCATTTCACTCTTTGACAGCAGTAGGATATTCTGCAGGTAGGAGGTTCCCAGAAAGAGAGAGACGAAGAAACATGTAAGAATGGTCTGGAGATTCAAGAGAAGACATTCTGGCTAGAGGGAGATGTTCGCTGATATAAAGGCCAAGACCAAGCTAAAGATAACCAGGGATATTGAACTCAAAGGATGGAATAGAAGGGTCATGTTTAATTTCACAGAGAGCTAAGATGTCAGGGGAGTTTGCAGGGAGGAAGGATTCAAGCTTAATCTGAGAATGAGATATTGGAGAAAAAGAAAGAAAAAATTTTTGTATTTTTAAAGTTAATTTTAGTGTTGTTTTCATTGATTAAGCAAACTTCAGTCTTTCTCTATACTTCTGAGATGAGGTAGTATTTACACTATTTGGACTATTGTTCTCATCTTCATTACCATTTTCACAATGTTTCGGCCATTGTGCACTCCAACCTTCTTCAAGAGCTAGGAATTTTGAGCTGAACCCTTTATTATGATCACTGGGGTATATCATTCACATTTTTTGTGTAAAGCCACTTCTGGTAGTCATGAGTTATCTCCCTTTAACTTAATTTTCTATGTTATTTGTTCACCATTGAGGAAAATTATTGTAGCAGTAGATGCCAGTAATGAAGGACTATGATTGCTTCATAAATTCGAGGACAGATCCACAAAGCCAATAGGATATGCCTCGAGAACATTACTGCCCATGGAACGAAGTTACAGTCAAATTGAAAAAGAGAGTTTAGCAATAATCTACGCTATAAAAAAATTTGACAGGTTTCTATACGGAAGAGAGTTTATTCTGCACAGACCACAAACCACTGTTATTAATATTTGGGAAAAAAAGGTATACCAACTCATACAACAAATCGACTACAGCGTAGGAGTGTAATTCTATTGAATTATAATTTCAAAATAGAATATGTGCCCTCAAAGAAGCTAGGTCACGCTGATGGGTTATCAAGATTGATACCTGAATATACAGAACCACTGGAAGAAACAGTAATAGTGGCACTAAGAGACGAAAGTGAATTGTTGGGTCTGTCATACAACACTATTAGAGAACTACTGGCTATGCTAGAAGATGTGAAAAAAGCAGCGGAGAACAATGATTTCATTAAAAAAATGAAAAAGCAAGTCTGGTTGATCGAGAAAACTAAAAAAGGAAGTAGTGTATCACCATCTGTGAACAGGTATTACTATACGCAGAGTTGAAATGCCAGGTACACACTGGCCATCCAGGGATTTTGAGAATGAAATCTCTAATGAGAAGCTATACTTATTGGCCAAGGATGGACCAAGACATAAAAAACTTGGTGAAACAGTGCAAAGGATGTCAACTGGCAGCAAGGGATCCACCAGTAAGGATTCAACCATGGTCAAAGACAGATGTCTCATGGACTTGTTTGCATATCGACTATGTAGGGACCATAAATGGATCTTATTACCTAATTATTGTGGACAATTTCACTTAGTGGCCAGAAATTGTTAAGTACTGACATCCACTGCAACAAATACAATAAAAGCACTCTTTTTTTTTTAGTCACTTTGGTCTCCCTAAAACTTTAGTCAGCAACAACTGAATGCAGTTTATGGGAAGAGAATTTAAGGAATTCTGTTCATCATTGTCCATTGTCCATGTGACAATGCCAGTATATCATCCAAGATCGAATGGACAGGTGGAAAAATTCATGGACACTTTTTAACAAGCATTGAAGAAAAATCAAGATGTGGACACAAATGAAAGAAAGAAAATTTTGGCAGTTTATAGAATCACTCAAACCCGAATATGATGTCAGGGTTATCACCAGCAGAGTTAATGTTTGCGATAAAAATACGCTCTGTGTTTGACAGGCTGTTGCCTAGTCCAGTAAAGAAAATTGCGAAAAAAGAAAACCAGATGACTCACCATATAAGCCAGATGACAAAGATTTTTCAAGAACTTTAGGGCTGGAAAAATGTATTTTCCACCGAATAGAAATTTTCTTGCTTAGTATTTGATATCTAAACCAGTCTATCAAAAAGCAAATTATCTCACCATGTAGACTTTGCATGTGTCCATGAGCAGGTGTGGTCTTTATATTTCTTATAATTAATGATATTTGATGTTGGAAAGAGGAAAGACTTGCCAATTTAAGGGTATATAATATAGGTATCAATTATGCCTTTTTGAATACAACAGAATGTTTGAAATATAGAAATGAAAAAATGTTTAACACATTTTTCATTAAAACAATTTCAATCCTTTATCTAAACTTATTTATAAATGGAACTTTGTGCGTATGTGTGTGTGTCTTTGTGTGTCCGTTACCTATAGACTCCGAAACAGCTGAACTGATTTTCTTGAAAATTTACACAGTTGTACTTTAAGCGTCTGCGAGTGTTCTTAGCTAGGTTTTGTGTCAAGGTACCCCCAAAAGATATCGAAAATTGACAATTGAAAAAATCGGGTTATAGAAGAAGTGGTCCGATTTTAATCCAATTTGATACACTCATAGACAAAGACATAAGAAACGATATTCAGAAGTTTCAAGGTTGAAGTTCTTACAACAGTGCAGAAAATCGATAATATATATATATAAAAGGCAAGATGTTTGTGTGTGTTTGTTTATTTGTCTATATGTCCTTTATACAAATCCACACTTTTTATCCAATTCTTACCAAACTTCACACAAATATTCTTTAGGCTGGATTAGTTTTAAAGCTTTAATTACACCCGAGCAATGCCGGGACATACTGCTAGTACATTTCTAAATGTAATCCCTTGGTGATATCAGTGGATCCTACTGATTATCCTTTGCCTCAACTGGAGAATTATGAAATGCATACAATACATTTATAGGCCTTTTTATCAGGTGATATCTCCTCAATGGGCCCAGTATGGCTTGACTGATATAAAGACTTGTTCATTTGGTGGTAGGGGCAGTCTTTTTTTCACTTGTACATATTTAGTTATGCAATCACATATGCCATCTTTTCATTTTTGCTTCTCCTCTCTGCCAATTGACTACCTGTTGCAGGTAAGGAATTCATAATGGCATGAATATATTATAAGTTCTGTCTTTATGTGTTGGTCCCTTGCCAAATGAGGCTCTTGATAAGGCATCCACAGTGTACAGTTCTTTACTAGAAACATGATGGATTTTGTAATTGAATCTCATCAGGCAAACACAAAATCTATATTCTGGCTGGAGGTTTGCTAATATTTTTATTGCCTAGTAGTGGTACAATTAGTTTATGGTCTGTCTCAATTGTGAATTCCAGTTTTAACACAATCATCTGTGTTAAAAGCCACCAATGAATTTCACTTGTTTCTGATCAGAGAAATTGATCACCACTGTTTGCTTCTCCTTGGTGTGTGTGTGTGTGTGTGTGTATATTCCATTGCATTACATATCAGGTACTGGTAGCACTCCTCACAAAGTGGTGAAAGCCATAACAAAAATGTTAACTATTCTGCTTAGAACAATCAATATATTAAATATATATTAAAGTTTAAGGTAGGTATCTCCACTAAATCGCTAAAAAACAGCATAGTACGAATAAAAAAAAGGCCTCAAATTTAATAAAAACAAACTTTTTCCATTAAAATATTTATAGAGGTAAATCCACACTATTTCAATACCTAAATATAAATTGAATGTTTCAAAATAAAAAAAGCTTTCTTGAAGCTTTAATTTTAGCTTTAAATGAAAGCCAAGTGTTGCAAGTTGCATTGTGCAGTGAAAATAGAGAAAAATGGACGAGAACAAACGATATGAAGGAGGAACACAAAGACACGTGTGACGGGTATGAGAGAAGTTAAGTTGTGTTTAATAACAGGAAGTAAAAAAAAGGGATTACAGAGGAAGGGAGGTAATTGAATTAAGGATCGTAGACACGAGTTATCGTACTTACTTTCAACACCCCCACTTGCTGTCAGCATGTTAAGTTCATAAAAACGAAGATATGTGAGAGCACATTATACCGGTTCAGTGTCCGAATAAGAATTTTTTAAACTTATCGAGTTTCACCTTAGTTGGAGGCTTTGTCATAATGTCGGTGACCATGTCTGCTGTGGGGCAGTAAATTAATTTTATTTTGTTGTCGCTAAGAGCCTCTCTAATAAAGTGGTATTTAATGTCTATGTGTTTGCACCTCTGTCTGTGTGCCTTTCCCGTGGTTTGGATAGGTATTGCGATAATTTCCCAACAATATAGCTTAAATCTGGTCGGGTGCAGATCATCAGGTAAATCAGACTCCCGGCAACCTCGCGGTATTTTCTGGGGTCGATTAGGTCATCCTCTTCGCCAGCTAGATTCAATTTTTGCTCACAGGGAGTCGTCCTGGGCTTGCAATCGGACATGTCAAATCTTTCCAGTATTTTTGTTGCATATTTTTCCTGGTTCATTTGGATTTGGCCTTCAGTTATGTTGAAGTCTATTCCTAGGAAATGTTGTAATTTTCCGAGGTCTTTCATTTTAAACTCGGATGTTAGTGACTGCTTGGTGTTGTTTAACGAGTCGATGTTGTCGGCAGCTATGATTAGATCATCAACCCATGAGACGATAATTATTCTTTCCTTGTCGTTCTGTCGCATATAGACGCAATGGTCCACTTGATTTTGGGTGAAGTCGTGTCTGATGAAGTAATCATGCAGGGTTTGATTCCAGTTTCTGCCTGACTGTTTTAGGCCATATAGGGATTTATTTAGTAAACAGACTGGTTTTTCGCCTGTATCCCATTTCGTTTCGAAACCCTCCGGCTGTTCCATGTAAATTTCGTGATCAATAGGGGCATGGAGATACGCCGTTTTAACATCCATTTGGTGCACGATGAGGCCATACTGGACGGCTATTTGCATTAATATGCGGATCGATGTGATGTCGGCCGTTGGGGAAAATGTTTCGGTGTAGTCTACCCCTTTAGTTTGGTTGTAGCCTTTTGCAACGAATCTAGCCTTGTATTTAGGGGATCCATCGCTGTTTTCTTTGATTTTGTATACCCATCTACTGCTCACTGTCGTTCTACCTTTAGGTAAAGATGTAAATCGGTATACATTATTTTCTCTGAGGGAGTCAATTTCTTCCTGCATTGCTTGGATCCAGTGATGTGCCGCTGGGGAATTTATAGCCTCTTTGTAGGTATTGGGTATACCACGAGCAGCCTTATAGCAGTAATCAGTGTCGATTAATGCGTGGCCGCTCCTCTCTCAGACTGTCGTCACATAGTCTCCTAGGTAGCTAGGCATTTTGTGTTCACGCGTCGGGTATTTTCGTGTAGAGCTATTTTCTTCCAGTGCATCGGTTTGTTGACTGGGCAGTTCAGGGTCTTCTTTTAATTTTATATTTTTCATCAAATTTCTTTCATGAAAATCTGCGACTGCATCATCATCACTTGGTGAGTGGGTTTGGGTTTGAGTGTATTGGTCATTGGTGTTGTTGTGGAATTTCACCAGTCTGTGTTTACACACTTTCCCGGTGTCTGGGTGATATATTAGATATGCCGGGCTGTTTCTGTCGTATCCGACAAGTATCCCCTTTTGGCATCTTGGATCTAATTTCCCCTTTGTGTTGTTGGAGTAGGCATAACAAGGCGAGCCGAAAATATGCATCTTCGATAGATCTGGCTTTCTACCGGTTATTTCGTAGTAGGGCGTCTGTTTTAAGCGGTTGTTGAAGCATCTGTTGCGTATAACCGCGGATGTCATAACTGCGTAACTCCACAGTGTTTTAGGGAGGTTGCTCTCTATGATGAGACACCTTGCCATTTCGAACAATGTTCGCCAATTTCTCTTGGCCGTTCCATTTTGATGGGGTGAGTATGGAGCTGAGGTCTCATGTTTAATGTGGTTCTTGCGTAGTAGTTTCTCGAAGTCGTTTGACTTGAATTCCGAACCGTTATCCGACCTTAGAATTTTTATTTTGCCGTACGGAGAAATATCTGCGATAAATTTTTCGGTGGCAAGGGTAGCGTCGCTTTTGTTTTTCATGAAATATACAAATATGGCACCTGAAAAATCGTCGGTAAATGAAATGGCGTATTTGTTGCCGTTCAAGTCCGCTGGCTCTATAGGGCCGGCCAGGTCTGAGTGGACAAAGTGTAGGATTTTCTTTGCCTTCTTATCGGGAAATTTATTTCGGTTCTGGGGGAATTTCCCTTGAACGCATATATCACAGGTCTTGTTGCTTGTGGTGGTCTTGTTTTTTATTTTCATTCCTTTAACTACGTTTGGTAGTTTAGCTATGTCTTCATAGTTGCAGTGGCCGAGTATTTTATGCCACGTGTGGGCATCATGGCATTGATGGCAACTATCTTCAGTATCCCCTTCCCCCACGGTCGTTAGGTAGTAGAGTCTGTTCTGCACGTGTATTTTAAACTTTGTCCCGTTTTTGTGTTTAAGAACATTCTTATTTTCTTCAAAAATGACCGTCGCTCCGTTTTGGGTCGCTGTTCTTACGGAGAATATATCTTGTGGGTAGGAAGGTATAAAGAGCGCCTTTTTGAGCGTAGCAGTAATGAGATTTCCGTCAGTGTCTATTAGGCAGACTTCAGCGTCTCCTCTTTTTACAGCTAAACCGTTAGTTTTAGTTCCATCAGCTAGTTCCATATAGTGGTTTTCTGGACGGAATGATGGGTCGAAATTCTTAAATTTCTTCGCGTCCATCATGATATGCGAAGTGGCCCTGGCGTCGACAAGTAGACCCATGTGCGATGTCGAGTTTCGGGTGTGGTAGTAGTAGTCGTCCGTTCTAAACGCGTAGGAATTTTCTTCGGTGTGTGCTGCCTTTTTCATCGTGTCTTTTCGTTTATAACGACAGAATTCCCTTTTATGGGTGTTACTTTTACAATAACTACACCACGGTTTTCGCTGTTTGTGGTTCTTTATCGTATTCTTCGAAAAAGATGATGTCAGTTTCATTACTTCATCACTGGTCGTTTGGACTTTGTGTTTCAGTGTTTCGTCGAAACTATGAAGTTCAGTTTTAAATTCTGGGAAAGTTATTTCCTTGTTGCTGTGCGTTACATAAATTGAAAAGGAATCATAGTAACTAGGTAGTCCTTTCAATATCATAGCAATTATCAGGGCATCGTCGACAGTTTGTCCGGCACTTCTCAGAGTTGTTAAAATTGTCTCCGTTCTTATAACGTATTCTATGACGCTTTCATCTTCTTTCTTTTTAAGAGATGTTAGTTGGGTGTACAAGGAGATTACCCTCGGTTTTCCTTTACTTGCATAGTGTGCGCGTAATATTTTGAGTGCTTTTCTCCCGTTGTCGGTAGCTTCTCTCATTATTAAGGATAAACTTTTATCGTCGAGGAATTGAACGAGTTCTGCGTACGCTTCTTCATTTCTCTCAATGTCGCATCCGTCTCTGTTAGGGTTGGTACCTAAAATGGCGTCTTTTAGGCCCAGCGTGCGTAAGTGGCATAAAAATTTTGTTTCCCAAATTTCGTATTTGGTTTCATCTCCATCAAATAAGAGTCTGCTCTATCGGCTTCCATTATCTCTTCTGGGCCCATAACCTGTTGCGAGTTGCATTGTGCAGTGAAAATAGAGAAAAATGGACGAGAACAAACGATATGAAGGAGGAACACAAAGACACGTGTGACGAATATGAGAGAAGTTAAGTTGTGTTTAATAACAGGAAGTAAAAAAAAGGGATTACAGAGGAAGGGAGGTAATTGAATTAAGGATCGTAGACACGAGTTATCGTACTTACTTTCAACACCAAGAGATTAAATTTACTAATTCCAGTAAGCAAGATACCTTGGTGTATTTCAAACTGAAATTATATTGATTGTAATCTAAAATGTTTGTGATTAAAAAAAATTTTTTAATTTTCTTCCATTTTTCATTGATTGACACATTTTATAAACAAAAGCCAATTCTTGGTTTTAAAAAATCTTGCAAAAATAAAAAACACCTTGCTGATACATTATTTTATTCCAATTATTGAATTTAAAATTACCTTAATCTAATTTTAAACAAGAATTACTTGCTTACTGCCTAAAAGGTACTATAAAATATCATTGAAAAAACAGCATAGTATAACAGAAAAAGGCCCCAAACTAAATAAAAACAAAGTTTTATCGGCAAAATGTTTATGTTATAATTAAGAGAATAGATCAAAGTATTTTTTAATTATTTTTGTAATTTTTTTTAATACTTTCTAACATGTTCGAAGTTTTGGTAGAAAATCTTATTTTTCTTTTCTCTATGAGTGACCTCAATGTTTTAAAAGGGTTTATAATGGTAAACGTAATATTATGCACTGCTCTTTTTGTCGGTGAAAGACACATTAATTTGGAAATTCTTGCAAAAAAAAAAATCAAATAGTCAAATTTTGATGAAAATTTCAGGACTTATTCATAATTGACAAAAATCATTTTTGAAGGAATTATTTTTTGGAAAATATTGGTACCCCCACCACCAATTAATTTCTGGAAATGTCTAGAAATTCTCCATCGTTTACCCATAAACCTAATATTAATTAACACAATATTTGCAGCAATTATCCAATATTTTATAGAATTTTAGTTAGTTTAGATTTATAGCATTATGTTTGAAGATGTTTTATGAAAAATAAAAATTTAAAAAATATAAAACTTCCTTTTAAAAAAATTTTATAATTTAATAACAGTATGAAATTATATAACGGCAACGGTAACTCAATAAATTATGAAATATTATGGCATTTATTACTTTTTATTTTTAATATCTATTTTTCATATTCTTTTGAGATATCTCCAGAAATTGTGAATTTCACAATTACTATTTTTTCTTAACAAAATTAGGAAATTAGGAATTAAAATATATAATAAAACTTGCTTTAAATTTTGAAGGGATGATTTGCAAAGCCTGTTGAATGTTGAAATGTATGGCATAGGAAACACTGAAGTGAAATGAAAGAATTGTACCCTGCTGAAAATGTTTATATGGGTTTTTTTTTCATGTATGGAGCACAACCTATAAAACACATGACCTTTTTATGGAGTACAACCTTTGAAACACCTGACCTTTGAGAGATCTATATCATGTATGGCCACCCATAAGAAAATACAGATAATCAGCATGCACACAATTAAAATGTTTTAATTATTTTAAAGACTTATTGGCTAAATTATTTGTATTAAGCTTTTCAATTTTTGATTGGTAAATATAGTCTTCATGCATTATTTAACACCCTAACATTAACAATAGAGGAGGAAATTTTTTAAAAATTTGAAACTTTATAAAAAATAATAAAAATGGAAGAAATTATTGTAAAAATTCATTATTCATTGGAATTTTTTTTTCTTTTCAAACAATGATATCCTTAAATTATATTGTTTATAAAAACAATTAAAAATTTATCTAAATAAAAAATGGCATAGTTTTATTGGATTTTTGTTTTTGCAATTTGGAGCAGATTTTCTAAAAATGAGCTAATTTTGAAGAAAAAAAGTCAGTTGATTAGAATTCCTCAATGACTTCTGAATTTAATTAATATTAGATTTATGGGGAAATGGTGGCAAATTTTGGGACATTTCTGGAAATTAATAGATGGTAGAGGTAAAAAAAATATATTTTTACCAATTTTTTCTAAAAATAATTCCTTTAAAAATTATTTCAGTCAATTATGAATAAGTCCTGAAATTTTCATAAAAATCCGACTATTATTTGATTTTTGCAAGAATTTCAAAATTAATGTCTTTCACTGGCAAAAAGAGCAGTGCATAATATTGCGTTTGCTGTTATAAACCCTTGTAAAAATTACATCACTCACAGATGAAAGAAAAATAAGATTTTCTACCAAAATTGCAAACATATTAGAAAGAATTAAAAAGTCTTAAAAAATAATTGAAAAATACTTTGATCTATCCTCTTAATAATAACAAATATTTTGCCAATAAAACTTTGTTTATATTTAGTTTGCGGCCTTTTTCCTTCATACTATGCTGTTTGTTCAGCGATTTTTTTATATCTACATTTTAAATTGAATTTTTAAATATAAAAAAGTTTTCTTGAAACTTTTATTTTAGTTTTAATTGAAAGTGAAATGATTAGATTTACTATTTCCAGTAAGCAAAATACGCTAGTGTATTTCAAACAGAAATTATATTGATTGGAATCTAAAATTTAAAAATTTTTTTAATCTTTCAATTTTTAAGCGATCGATACATTTGTAAACAAAAGT